>CADDIJ020003146.1:0-31793 GCA_902809745.2 Tetradesmus lagerheimii
TTCAAGAATCACATCAACCGTCAGGTCAGGAAGCTGCATGCAGACAGAATTGTTTGTGAATCACTGCAGCACTCTACTTTGAGCCGTTACATCACGCATGTGCACCCTACACATGCTGATGCCATGCGTTTTAAAAGGGCTAGGCCCTTTTTGTGTTCTGGTGCGCCAACGCGTGGTATTGAGTTGCTGATGCGTGTTCGAATGGGCTGTCTTTGTGTGCATGAGCGTACCAGTCGTTATGGTGGCACCAGAGCTGATTCTAACACAGCATGTCCTGCTTGTGGTCAGGGTGTTGAGTCTTTGTCACATCTGATGTTTGATTGTCCCGCTACTTCTGCTCAGAGGGATACTATGCTTGATGAAATTCGGTCTGTTTTGCATGATGTTGCTGGCGGCGCTGAAAAATTGCGCAATGTGTTGTCGTTGACTGATGCATCCACCAAGTTGTTGCGTTTTGTTTCTGATGATATTTGGGGTAGTAGTGGGGTGTGCCGAGTGATATCTAGGAGCATTGCTGAGTATCTTGTCCAAGCTTGGGATGTGCGTAATATTTGCAAACACAATGGAGCAGTGCTCCCTCTTTCTTCCGCTCCTGAGGGGCGCGGGGCCGATGGCGTTGATGCTATGGCTTAATGGGTAACATGATGATGATGATGCCACATTCCAAAGCTCCCAGCGTTGTCAGCTGCTTGAGCGCTGACAATGCAAGCAGCCCCTGATCTGTCATGAACGGGGCGCAGTGGATGTGCAGCCGCCGCAGCCGTGTGAGTGGCGCCACTGCCGCACTGATCGCATCATCACTGACTGCCTCACCACCAACAAACAGCCCAGTGAGAGCTGTCAGCGCTGCTATGGGGCTCAGATGTTCAGGGACCTGCACCATGCCAGGTATCGACAAGTGTTCTAGCGCTGGGCAGCACTGCGCTAGGCGCTCTAGATCCCCAGGGCCGAAGCATGCTGTGGTTGCCGCAATCACTTCAGCTAGACCCTCTAAGCGTGGATCACCCAACATACTCTCAGGTCAACCAACACACAGCTCTTTCAGCTGCGGCCGCTGCACCCCAGCTGCAAACACATGCTGCCAGCAGTCATCTGGCGCCAGCAAGCCGTCGCCCTCCCAACACAGATGCAGCTACGTTAGGTTTGCCGACGCAGACAGCAGCGCTGAATACTTGGCTGTTTCGTGTGCAGGAAGTGGTTGCACCACGTCTGCTGCTGACGTGCTGATGATGGCCAAGGTTTCTAGCTTGCTGAGCTTCGACAGCGCATCTAACAACCGGCATAGCGACGCTGCTGCTGCTGCTGCTGCCTGGTCACCAAGCTGCTGAATGTCGCTAAACATAGCCCCCTTCAAACTGAGCACCCGCAGCTGTTGCATGCTGCTGATGAGACTTGGCTCAAACCCTTCGCTGCCAGATACGTCCAGCACCAAGTGCTGCAAAGACGCCAGGCACGTTAAAGCAGGCACTGTGCTGCTACTGAGCGGGCTGCCCATCCACGCTAACTCAATCTTTGTAACAGGAAGGTCCTGCAGGACACCTGTGCACTCGACTCGTGCTCCCAGGAGTTTCAGCTCCTGCAGCTGCTGCATGTGCGCGAACAGGCGTGGTGCGAACAATGGCGCCTGCTTGTTGTGCAGCTCTAGCTGTGTCAGCCAAGAGAGCTGATACAGGCTTGTGACTGCTTTTGGCCACAGCTGCTGTCGACGCTGCTCTTGCTTCTGCATCAAGAGCTCTAACACAGGCAGCGGCGGCTGTGTTAAATCCTCCTGATCCTCCTGATCCTCCTGATCCTACAGTCTTGGCAGCTGCAGATGGCCAAGCAGCAGCTGCTGCAGCCCTGTGAGAGCTGACAGGCCGGCCAGATTGTCACTCAACCCGTACTTGACGTGACTGAGTGTCAGGGCTGTGAGGCTGGTCAGGTGTGGCAGCGAGGACTGGCCATCCCTAGTGCTGCTGCTGCTGCCCTGGAAGCTGGTATGTTGATGGGCTGCCAAGTGCTGCTGCTGCTGCCAGTGTGCGGTGTCTGCACTGACGCTGCTACTACCTGGCTCCTGAAACTGAAAGCTGTGTATTTTCAGCTCCTGTAGCTGCGTGAGCGCCGGGTAGGGTAGCTGAAGAGGCAGATAATAAATCGGGAGCGCATCTGTGACACTGGTAGCTGGGCATCTGCAGGTAACGTATCTACCGTTTGGACCATCTCCAATAGTCAAATAAACTAAACGAGAAATTTATTCAATAATTTTATTCAATATCACGCATACATACAAGAAGACGTCCAGTGAGCAAGAGCCAAGTGCAGTCGTATGCAAGTCCGACGTTTTAGTCGAACAACACCCGCGTATGCGGCTATAATGATGAATATTATTGATTAAAGAACTTTTTAAACTTGTTTTAAGCAAAGTAAACCAAGTAGAAGCCTAGCAGTGCATGAAATGCGCGCTGGTCATGCCGTGTCACATGTCACTCAGTCACCCACGTCTTTGGAGGGCCATCAAATGTCTATAACAAGTTACCTTAACGATTTAAGCATTTTAAAATTATGGTATATGTTGTAAGCTACACGGCTGAAGTTTCGGTTTGTCAATTGACCTGCGGACGCAAAAGTTATGACACTTCGCAGAAAATTGCCGCTCTTCACTGAAGAAACCGACGGAAGACTGTGCGATGAAGACGGAAGTATTGCTTGTTTCTCGCCAATTGGCTGAGCCTCATGAGTGGCTCTTTCAGCTGATTCAACTGTAGGCTACAAGCCAGGCCCTGGCATGGCATGCAGCAGTTTGCCGCAAACACATCTCATGACATTGTGCTGCATTCCGTCATCGCTGGTTTAACCAGCATGGCATGCTGTTTGATATGCATTGTTCATCTGGTTGATGACACAGCAGAACTCTAGTATCAGGCGCCAATTGCTTATTGCTTTTATCCGTGCTAGCTAGGACCCATGTCTTCCATTCTCTGCATATGATTGTTTTGTCGGCAGCTGACCTGTTGCATAAGCAGGAGTTGGTTCCCCTCAGCCGTCAACATGATCTGTTGGATAGTCTGCAAATCTACTGACGTGGCAACAGCAACCAAGCAGCCACATGGTTTGGCTGAGTTGAATGGCAGCTTGCCCCGGGGGCGCTTATGTAACTGCAATGACTCTAATTGGAATCCTGGTGACTGCGTGGTTGGTGTGCGTGGTAACACTTTGTGACTGACAGTACAGCACTATGACATAACATGACAAACCCTCAGCCCCAGCCTGTTCTGTGAAATTCAAGTTCCCAATGGGAATCTTAGATGTCAATGCTCAGCAATGCCACAGCTGCCTACTTCAACTGATGACAGGGCTGGTGCATCAGCATGTTGTGCTGTCCACCACCCACCACACACCAGACTCCATCAAACCTCTGCAGGGAACGCACTGCAGAGGAGGATCAGCATGCCGTGTGATGCCCAACGCGAACATCACCTGCTTGATTTAGACGAGATCGTGCTCTGCCATATCATAGCTCGCTTGCCCGAGCCAGCCTGCTTCGCACAGACCTGCAGGGGCCTACTGCACGCGTCTAGGAATCCCCTGTGCAGGCAGCTGTGGTTCAATCGTTACGGCAGCGACCCGCACATCAGCCATGCAAGGCACATAACGTACGCGTGCCTCAGCTGGCGGGGCCTGGCAGCAGACAGTACACCACAACAGCTCGTGCAGTTCCTGCTGTCATCCATACAGGCATCCCCAGCAGCTCGTCAGCAGCACCAGGAGCAGCTGAAACAGGCATCGAGCTTGTCGAAAGCCGGGCAGTGGCTGCAGCTGCTGTGCCTGCTTGCGCCGCGCTGGCAGCACCTGCTGTTGAGTGCTGCTGCTGTGCACCACAGCGGTGTGCTTGCTGCTCTGCTGCAAGACCTCTCTGCAAGCAAAAAAACAGCAGCAGCGCCAGCAAGACCGTCATGTAGCTCGCACAGTGACCATCACCAGCTAGTAGCAGGCCATGTGACCGAGCCACCTGCCAGTGCTAGCAGCAGCAGCAACAGCAGCAGCAACAGTCAGCAGCCATCTGATGCATCCCAGCAGCAGCAGCAGCAGCAGCAGCAGGCAGCTTCAAAGCATCCCTTGTTCACAACTGAGCTATCGAGTGCGCTGCGTCTGCCCACCTACCGGCACGACCAGCTGCAGTCAGCTGTTGTATCGGCAGCAGCTGCGGGACAAGCACACAGCCTGGCCCTGCTGCTGCGTCAACTCACAAACGCAGGTTGCAGGAACATAAGTGAGCAGGTTGACTTGGCTTGCTCGGCCATGGAAGCAGCAGCAGCAGCTGGGAGCTCAGCGTGCCTGCAGTTGCTGTGGAATGGCCGGCCACCAGCACCTCTATCACACTGCAGCTGCAGCAGCAGCAGCAGCAGCGGCATTGACAGGCTGCAGGAAGAGCAGCAGTTGGTAACAGCAACGCTGCAGCAGCTGCAGCTGGAAAGGTGTAACCTGCTGCAGCAGCACCTGTTATGCAGCA
This sequence comes from Tetradesmus lagerheimii, assembly GCA_902809745.2. Taxonomy (NCBI): domain Eukaryota; kingdom Viridiplantae; phylum Chlorophyta; class Chlorophyceae; order Sphaeropleales; family Scenedesmaceae; genus Tetradesmus; species Tetradesmus lagerheimii. The sequence continues at coordinate 4,490 of CADDIJ020003146.1, forward strand.
GCAGGTACTGCCTAGTTGCTGCTGCTAGCAGCGGCAACGCGCAGCTGCTGCAGGGCCTGCTGCAAAACATGCCACAGGGGTCAGGCCTGTTAGTAACGCAGCAGCTGCCTGCGGCACTGCAGGAAGCAGGCAAGCGAGGCCATGTGGCAGCGCTGCAGCTGCTGTTAGGGCTTCAAGAGATCAGCTCGAGACCACTGCAGGTGTGCTGCTTGCTTAGCTTTGTTCATGATCAGCGGGTTGCGTTCGCAACACTGCTTACCAGTGTTGGCTTTTCTTATCAGTGGATTGTATGCGCTGGTGTTGGCAGTAGATTGTTCACTGAGCTGCTAACGCTTCTTTGCGACAGCTGCTGCTGCTGCTGCTGCTGCTTGCTATGACAGCTGCTGCTAGGCTAGTAGTAGTGTGTGCATTGCATGCTCTGGTGCTGCAGGTTGCGTGTGCCAGGAAGATAATGTGCAGGGGGAGTTCTGGCTGTTGCATTCACGTGTGGTGCTTATCAGCCAGTAAATGCAAGTGCGCTGCATGCTCCCGTTCCAGGACTTTGTCATCTGTCAACAGGTTCCGTATATTCTGAGAAGGCGCTATGCTGCATGTTCATGTCCTGCTGCTACTGCTGCTGCTGCTGCTGTAGCTGGCCGCCATGCACGCAGCAATGCACAGCTGGCCGTCAGCCGCACTGGCAGCGCTCCTGCAGCAGATGGCAGCACGTTTCAGGCTGGAGCTGCTGCTGCTGCTTGCCAAGCCGCTGCTGCTGGCGCTGCAGGCTGGCAATGCAGCTGCTGCTGAAGCCATGCTGCTGGTCCTGCAGCAGGAGGCCTGCACTGAGCAGCCAGAGGTGTTGCGAGATGTGCTACTGCTGCTGGCGAATCAGGTGGGTGGCAACCATGAAGCAGTGACGGTCTCAGTTGTGGGAAAGTACACTCTCAAACTTTGAGGGGTGAGTTGCACGTGGGACGTTGTTTACGAGGAACCCTATGTAGACCAGAGTTACGCGGCTGCTTGGCATGCACGATATGTACAGAACGTGTAGCATGTGTCTCACAGCATATGTTGTGTTCTGCGCGTGCACACTGCTTCTGCCGTGCTCGCAGGGTCAGTCAGAGCATGTGGCTTGGGTGCTCAAAGTAGCACCTACAGTTCTAGTCAAGCTTGGCCAGTGTGCTGCAGCAGCAGCGCTAGAAGGGGGGTACCCCCTGGTAGTGCAGCAGATACTAGATGCAGGGGCAGAGCGTCCTGCTGCTTTCAGGGCAGCTGCCAAGCGGGGGGAGCTTGTGGCTGCGGTGCGATCTCGAGACGTTGACACAGTGCAGCAGCTACTGACTGAAGTGACGCTGCCGCTTGTTTGGACGTGTGAGGGTGGTAGCGGAGTCAGCAGCAGTGGTAGTGCGGCTACAGCCGGTGCACCACCACCAGCAGCAGCAGCAGCAGCTGGTGGCGGCGGTGCAGGCCTCATTGCGCATGCAGCAGCTGTGCACATGCGCAGCAGCGCAGCTGGTGTCAGTAGCAGCAACGTCGGATGCTTGTTGGCGCTGCTGTGCAATGCAGCAGATGCAGGAGCCCCCACGAGCCTGCAGCTGCTGCGGCTGCTGCTGCCAGCGCTGCCGCCACAGCAGAGTAGCGAACGTCAGGAGGTGCTGCTGCAGCTGCTACAGCACTGTTTGACGGCAGGCAGGTGTGCTGAACTTGAGGTGGTGATGGGCTTCAGCAGTGGGCGCAGTCAAGCAAGGCTGCTGCGTGAGTTGTCAATGAGCGTACAGCTGCCTGATGACGACTCATACTTAGGCAAGAGGGTGGCAGCAGCAGCAACAGCAGCAGCTAGTGCTGCAGCCAGTATGTCCAGAGTGGGTGACAGCTCATCGTCAACAGCAGGCAGCAGCGAAGGCAGCGTTTCAGCTAGCAGCAGCAGCAGTCGGCGGCGGCCCCGACAGAGCAGCACAGCAGCTGCTGCAGCTGTGCCTGGTGCTGTGTCAGCTGCGCTGCTGCTGCTGCAGCGGCCAGGCGCGCCAGCAGATATGCTTAGCCGTCTTGTAGCCAACCCTTACCTAGCTACAGCACACCCTGCAGAGTACCTAGGTGCTGAGGTACGCCCTTCACTTCCCGCCGTCTTCATGCCCTGCAAAAGGGGCCTGGCGCTGCTTTTTCAGCAGCTGGCCGCAGTGCAGAGGCTGCCACCTGGCGCTAGGGTGAAGGATGTTGCGCTGTATAAGCTGATGGTGCGGGTGGTGCTGCAGGCTTGCAGTGTTGACCTGCTGGGTGCGTTTTTGGGGTTCATGGAGGTTCATGGCGAGGCGATGCTTGGCGAGCTTCCGCGAGTGCTAGAAGAGGCAGAGGGTGTTGACCAGGTGGCATGGTGAATGTGTCGGCAGCGCTGTGTTATGGTGGTCGCAAGCAGTCACTGCTGTCACTGTCAATACGGTACTGTCACTAGTGCTGGTCTGAAACTGGTTGGCTGGTTGCAGTCTGAAACTTGTTGGCTTGCTTGGTGCTCGTTCAAGGGCAAGGTTACCCATGTAACATTCAAATTGTGAAGTTGCGCTTGAGGCTTACTGATGCTGGCTAACACTGTTGTGCGCCTGAGGACCAGCGGGTTCCAAGCAACCCGCCACCATGAGCGGCAGCTCCAGCGTGTGCTCCTGATGCTGAACTCAGGCATGCTGTAATCTGTATCTTCACCCGAATGGGAAGCTCGTGGCATAGCAAGCGGCTGTCTGGGCTGGGCAATAGTATGTAAAAGTAATAGCAGCACCCAAGCAGCAAGTATGTGCATTGCAAGTTCTGGTGCTGCAGGTTGCGTGTGTTGGGTGGCGTCAGGTGTAGTTGAAGTTGGGGAACTCAACGACATGCGGCTGCGCATGCTGTGTTGTTACCGTCGGACGACCGTCACGGTGTGGCACACAAACAAGAAGCACTGCTTCTTGTGGCACTGCTGTCAGTCACGCAGCATGCATCAAGCTGTTGCCACCAACAATACACACATCAGCACAGAAACCATTGCCAGACCCACTGATTTCTGAACCAATGCTAATGACTGATAGGCAAACAAGTGGCACGCATAATAGCCGAGCTCCACATGGTTTGCTTGACACCGCAGGCTGTGTCCGCAACAAACTGCATGAGGACACGGCAGCATTGAGTTGAAGCTAGTGCCATGGCCACACTCAACCCACACTGGCAGGTCGTGGAGCTGCACAACAGATCTCATGCGCTAGCTTGCAGCTGTCCGTGTTTGCTGTACATGACCAAGCCGCATGTGCAGAGCACATCCTGTGCAAAACAAGTTGCACACGGCCCAAGCATCATATCACAACACAATGGATGGCTGTCTCGGAGCCTTCCCGGCTCTGTTGGTGTCTGTGGCTGGTGCTTGACAGCCAGCCGCGTCAGCATAAGCACAAGCCAGCCCTCAAGTCTAACCAACACACAATCAACACGCTGGCAGTGCAACGCCACTGCTGTGGCCAACATCTCGTGTTGGCACCCTGTTCTGTGAACAGAATGGTGTATGGCACAATGTACAGCAAAAATATGTAATGACTTACAGATGGGAAGTCATGACCACAGCATAGTAAGTAAGAGCAAACGATACGTATCTGCGTATATATCAGGTTGTGCAATGTGAGCTGCTGTTCTGAACAAAGAGAATCCAGTGTTGGGTATAGCAATCACGGGCTGAAGCACATTGCGTACGGAATAGCCCAGGTGGCAGCAACCCCACTCCATGGCGGTTGCAGTGCAAGCAGAGCACACACAACCTCACCCTGAGTCATGCAGTGCACACTTTGGGCCCTCACGGAGCAGCTAATGTGCTGCCAAGCACGACCCTTCCTTCCCCAGACGCATAAAGCAAGCTTGAGTGACTGCACAGGCACATCGTAACCACAGAGGCCTCCCACACGTGCAGCAGTGATTAAACACCGCCTGCATATCCCAACACCCTGTGAGCCTACAAACGGCTGCCTTGGTGTATAGCTTAACAAGGCCATGGCAGCGCCGCCGCAGACGACGGATATCGATTGACAATGTCTGTGTCATCACCACAGCAGCCCTGCCTAACTCCTCTGCCTACGTACCCTGAGCACAGCAAGACAACCTGACCTGCGCCTAATCTACCTAGCAGCCTGATCACCCATGTAGCGGCAAAGCAGGCTCAACAAGGGATGCATCAAGCATTGGCTGAAGACGGTATGCAGCATGCCCTGATGTGCAGCTGCAAGCACAGCGAGCAGGCATGCACACCACAGTGCTGTAACCAGATGCTGTCGGCTTGCGCAACACTCAGCCCTGCCAGCCTGGAGAGCCGAGACACCTAACCATGCGCCCCACACAGCAGCTGCAGTTATTTCAGCAGCCTGCCAGCAAGCTGGCAGTATTCATTTACGATTTGAGATGTAGTGAGAATCAGACAGCCTGAAGGCGACTCTTCATGCCAAGGCATGCATACATTGAATTCTGTCAGCCCGCTCATGTACCACAGCAACATGACACGACATAACCAAGCCTGCAGGTCAAAGGGCAGCTACAACACCTGCAGCAACGGCTGCAGCCTGTTGTTGCTGCCAGTTTCAGACCAAAACACCTGCGCAGCAATTAGCTCCAGCAGGCGCTGCTTCGGCTGCTGCAGTGAACTGCTGCCACCAAGATTAAACAACACACCCAACACTGTATAGGGCGAGTCTCACAGGAGCAACCCAAGTGCTTGTTAAGCTGCCAGAAAAGGCAACGACCTCAGCCATCATGACACACAATGTGTCAGCTGACGATGTGCCAGCCTCACCAAAGCAAGATGACAGAGAGTGCGCGGAGGAACATCTGCATCACCCACTCATAGCACAGCAGCACATGCAGGTCAACACAATTTCCAGACACAGCTGACTGCAACTGGTTGTCTTAATCACGTGACTTGAATCTCGCACTACAAAAGCATTGGAGAACGTGCAGTACTCCACCCCCACGTGCCCAGCCATCATCACAGCAACCCACACACATATTTTCACGCATGTCGAGACAGCAAATGCCCAGCTGTGTCAAGGCAGAGCACTTGTACTTTGTGTAACGGAATGGTAAACTTGTCAAGGAGACAGCAATGCAGCCACCGCATCCAGCAAGGCCCTGTGCCTGCCAGCCTTGCCACAGCAGCAACGCCACCAGCTGCGCTGCAAGTGCCCAGGCCAACGCTTGTGTTTGATGCCCTTCAATGCAACTGCTGACAGCCGTTGTTCCAACAATGCATGAAGAGCCATACTACACACGCACTACTAGCACCAGCGCTAGCGCTGCCACCCACGCCGCAGATGACACAAGCCGGTTGCGGCGGCTGCCGTACCCCTATCGCTGCTCCAGCAGCATCTGCTCCCTGTCCTCACCAGTGTCAGTGCCATGCCCATGCTGGTGCTGACTCTGCACCAGCTGCCCTGCTGCTGCGTTGCTAGCACTACCATCATGGGCTGCAGGAGCAGCCACCACCTCTGGGTTGCGTGCCACAAAGTACTCCTTCAGGCGCTGCTTCACGTTCGATGACAGCGAGTGATGGTGCTGCTGCTGCTGCTGCAGCTGCTGCTGCTGGTGATGCTGCGCCAGGGAACCTGTAGTGGTGTGCTTGACGCGGTTGAGGTTTGCGTTCAATGCTGCCTTCAACAGTGGGTTGCTGCCGCTAGCAGACAAGCCGCTGGGCTTAGCGCGTGGGCTTGTCGGGGAGTTGGGTGTCTCTCCTGACAGGCCTGCTGTGCGCACAGCTGTGAAGGGCGCCCCTCCAAACTCACTGTAAATCCAGGTGGCGTGGCGGGTAAGCAGGCGACAACCACACATATGAGTTTGTTAGCTTGGGACTGGCAAGATTGGCATTGATGCATGCAGGGTCCTGCAATCTGTGGCTGGAACTGGCTGCATAGAGCGGAACAGTGGCATAGAGCCCAATGCTGCAATGTGTGATGAATTCAAAAGTGGTGCTGCTCTCACCTGTCCCACACAGGCTTGCGCGACATGCCGGGGGGTCCGTACGGCCCCGGCGTTGTGGGCATGGTTGGTGAGGCAGTGCCATGCGCGTGTTGGTTCAGCACTACAGAGAGGTGCAACAGGTTGTGCCGGCTCAGCTTCTCAGCAACAACCTCGTGCCCTGCCTGCTGCGCTGCTGCTGCATCCGCAGCATTGACCTGAACACGGCCAGGCACGCTGTTGATGCCCTGCCTGCTGAACCCTGTGAAGCTAGCGCTCCTGCCCACACCAGCAGCTGCATTGCTTTGGGCAACTGCAGCAGTGTTGCTGCTGGCATTGCTGCCAAGGGCTGCTGCTGCCACGCTGCTGCTGGCTGCCAGGCTTGGTGGGTTCTTGTATGCACTGCAGCCACAAACAAGCCCGCAGCAGGTGGTACATGCCACATGTTTACAAGATATTTCTCTGCCAGAGTTTGATGTGCTTGAAAGAGCATGTATGTATGTATGATTGCACGTACTCAAAGGTCAGAAAACAAGGAGCCCACTGAGTGCATCCGTATGCAGGGCAGCCCAGCCTCCCTCACCTGAGCGTTGCCGCGTCCAACTGCCCGGATGCTGCCGCCATGGCCAGAAGGTATGGCCGCAACCAAGCATGGTGCACCAGATCAGCCGCTGCTGGCCTCATGCCCGCGTTCTTGGCCAGGGCGGTCTGCAGGAAGCAAGTACCACACGACACAGGATAAGAGAGGCAATCCTGCCAGTCTGAAGACCAGCCCTATGCTGTGGCCCGAACCAACTGGGCTGAAAGCTATCGGTCACGCACCACCAGCTGTTCCCATTTCAATATGTATCTATCTTCCAACTCACACAAACACTCGACGGTGCCCCACCTTGATGAAGTTCATGGCTTCTGGCGACACATGTGGCGGCAGCGTGAGCGTGGTCTCGTACATGATGCGCTTGCGCGTCTCCATCTCGTCCTTCACCTCAAACGGCGGCTTGCCCACCAGCAGCTCATACGCCAGCACACCACAGGCCCAGATGTCGCACTGCTGGAGCGACAGGCACAAGCAGAGGCAAGATGAGGCACATCGAGTTTACAGGACAACCTGCGCTTGTATGATGCAGCAGTCGTATAATCAACTGGTCAAGCAGGCAGGACTGCAGACAGCAACCACATGGATAGCATGTTACCTGCGTACACAACAAGGGCAGCAATGTCTGCCCAGTCCCAGCCTGGGACAAACACCACTCTTGCAAGATGCACTGCAGGCACCAGCCGTACCTTCTCCCCGTATGGCTGCTCCATCACTTGCCGGCCTGCTGCCTCCATCCTCTTGCGCTCGTCAGCAGTGGGCAGACTGACGACCTCAGGACTCATGTAGTCCAGCGTGCCGACCCTGTGCGCAGGCAGCACATGCAACAGAGACACACCAGGTCTGCACTTGCGCGCTTACTCAACGCTATTCGACATGCTGCAGCAGCGGCCGGTACTCCCAACAACTGCACTCAACCAGCTCTGTACGTTTAGTATCATATTACTGCCTGTGATGTGTTGGGTGCTTGCAGGAAAGCAACAAACAACATCCCACAACATGTACACACCACGGCCATCACCATCGCCGGCACGCTCACCTGCTTTTGCTGCGCTCCAAGCTCGCGTCTATGGCCAGCCCAAAGTCCCCAAGCTTGAACTTGCCCTCCCGCGTGAAGAAGATGTTCTCCGGCTTGATGTCCCTGCAGGAGGTGGTTACAGCAGCATGAGCAGGGTCAGCAGCAGCAACAGCACCACACAGTGCTGTGCGGCTTGCAGGACAGCAAGGGCGCCATCCATGTCGGACAAATTGGAGGCTCCAGTAGGGTAGGCTTGCTCAGCCAGGACAGTGCTGCATGAAAGCTCTCACCTGTGGTATATGCTGCGCGCATGCAGGTGCTCCAGGGTAAGCAGCATGGGCAGGATGACCTCTCCAGCCACAAACTTCTCATCCAGCATGCCGCCAGAGCGAATGAGGCGCTTGAACAGGTCCCCCTGCAGGACAGCACGAGACACAACACAAGCGCAGAAGCACTTGCTACGCGGTTGTGCAAGCGCCACTGGCAGCCAAATTGGGATGAGGCACTGAAGATCAGCACTGGCCAAGCAAGCACCGTGTGGTAGCTGCTGCTGCTCACCTTGGCACACATCTCCTGCACTATGTAGATGGTTGTAGCGTCCTCAAAGTGACCCAGCAGCTTCACAGCACCATCGTAGCTGCACAGGAAAGTTCGTTGCAGGAAGTACGTGTCAGTAACACCAAACAGTGCGACAGTTACAGGTGTTGTGAAAGGTCTAGACCTGCTCTGCAGGACGCATGCTCTAGCACGCGCGAAACAGGGCACGTGTTGTAATGCAACTCACTTGATTTGCTGCATCAGCCGAATCTCTCGCCGCACTTGGTGGAAATTTCGCTCCGTCATCTTTGCCTGCAAGCAGAGCCATGATAAGCAGCTTGTCAGTCGCATGGCCTTACAGCTGCTCCTCTTGAACAGCGCACTTGCTCTGCTGAATGAATGCCAGTGCACAAACCCGTCAAGGCTCCACACATCTGTTGCCTGCTGCACCATTGCATGGCTGCCACTGCAAGCTAGCCAAAGAGTTGGCAGTACGGCTGTCTATTGCTGTTGCTGTTCATGCCAACCAGTCCTGCAAGCAGCCAGCGACTTGTAGACCCTTGCATGCGTGTTACCTTTACGTATCCCTTCAAGATGATGGGCTTCTTGCTTCTGCCGCATACAGCGTTCCACACAATGGAGTGCCTGCAGGAGACGTTGATGGGTTAACTCTCTGCTGGACCTGTGTCTCCAGGCAAGGTTCCTCACCACTTGCTGCATCCGCTGCTGACAGCCAGCAGCACAGTATGAATAAAGCCATGGTGGCTCCTTATGCTGTATTGCCATCATGGCGCACCTGCCCTTGTAGATTTCCACCCGTGAGCTGATGTCGTCCAGGCTGGAGTACACCACTTGCTGCGGCTGCACAGGCACCGCTTCTGAGGCAGCGCCGTTGCTGGATGGCAGCCGGCGCATGGCTCCCATGCTTTTGCTGCTAACATATGGCCTAGCTTCATCTCTGCATGAAAGCCGGTACACAGTGGCAGACAAGACAGCATCACATGCCAGGTGCAAATGCAGCAGGAACTGGTTCTTGCCTGCAGCTGCTGATGCTGTCGTGGCTATACTGTAGACATCTGTGCATGCAGATGCCTGTTTGCTACAAGCTGTTTCCGTAGCGTGCAGATGAGGCCTTGCTGCCTTCCACTGGGTTGCTGCTGCATGTGCAGCATACGCACACGCAATTGCTAAGCACCCTTGAGGTCGCGTTGTGCGCTAAAGCTTTACTAGCTGTCTGAATCCCAATAAATGTGCACGAAGCGTGCAGGGCGAAGAAGGGGGCGGTGCAGTGCCGTGAAAACTGCACTTACTGGGCCCCGCCAGCGGCCCCAGCCTCCATGGCCGCCTTGGCCCTTGTAAAAGGCGAATTCCACGAGTATGTTGAGCTCCTATGCCGCTTGGCGCCAATGAGTCTTTGCTGCTGCTCCAAAGGCTCCAGCTGGTTCATAAACTCAGCACGGAGCTAGCTAACAGAGAACAGACTACTACAATCTTTTGTCTACGATAGCAAACAAACCCATACAAGGCGCCTACTTCATTCGCAGTATAAGGCCACTTGGCGCTATTTTCCGGCGCCAGGCCCTGTAACATTAGCACACACGCTCATTGTACTCGAGCACTCTCAAATATGTAATAGCTTACTGTTTATGTGCTTTTTGGCATATATCTGTGTCACATGGAGTGATGACATATGCTACTGGCTGACACGTACAGCAATACCGTGACAATGTCCAAGAGCAAGCACCATAGCAATTCAGCTCACAACGCTGTTGACATATCACACATCGTAGCAACCCGCAGGATCTGCTTAGACGTTGCCACATTGCATGCAGCTTGCTGCGCACAAGTGCCACCACGTCCATGCCGGACAGGAGATCATCACACAAGCAATGCTTAGCATGATATCAAACAAATACAAGGATAGCAACAGAGTGCAAGAAGCAGCAACAACAACCAGCTGTGCACCCATATGAGCAGAGCTGTGCTGCACGAGCTCCGCATGCATCAAAGCAGACATGCAGTTGTCAGCCATTGCCAGGGACCCTCCAGACGTGCCCCAACCTGAGAGAGCACTACAGCAGCAAAATATGCAAACCACGCAGGTCTAACACCAGCCGTAATCAGACCATGCTGTGCTAAAGCCGACCCCCTTGCAGGAATGGCTTGCGGTGGCTGCAACATTGAGGTGCCGCTGGTATCGATGCAGATGCAGGAGCGTGCCGTGCACACATGTGCCAGTGTTGGGTTGACGGCGCTATGATTCATACGATGCAAGCATGCTATGTGGCCACACTTGCACTGCCACTCTTCCTTACTTCATGTACTTCCAAAGTCCTGCCAAGTATATGGCAAGCGAGTGTGCTGTCAAGTACGATGCTATACCCAGCAGCGGCGGCCCTGCTGCTGCTGCCGCCACTGCCAGCTGGCTGCTTGCCCCATCACGTGTGAACAGCAGGCACGTCAGCGCAGCCATCTGTGTTGCTGTCTTCCATTTGCCCCAAGCGTTGACTGCTACTGCTGCTTTGGCTGCTGGGCCCATGGTTGCTGCCCACTCCCGCAGCGCTGACATTGTGATCTCGCGACCGATGATAACTGCATCAACACAGAAGTTGAAATGCTAGCATGAGTCAGTGGGATAGCAGATTACAATAAAGGTACCTGAACGGCAGATCCCAGCCATTTGCTGATCAATCAAGCGCATGTGTGCCGCATGACCTGGCACTTGCTGTGGTCGTCCTCAGCTGTCTGTTGCCAGCTGCATGTAAAGCATCAGTTGTGGCAAGGAGCAGCAGATGTGCACTCACTGAGTGTGGCCACTGGCATCACCCACGCGTTGCCTGCCAGGGGCCCTGCTGCCAACGGCTGTGTGCACAGCAGCACAAGCACAGCCGCCACCATCAGCTTATCTGCTACTGGATCCAAAAACGCGCCGAATGCTGACGAGGCATTCTGCAGGCATAAGCAACAGCAATAGCAGCAGTCATGGCTGCAGTCAAGGCAGCAACAAGCCAACAGCGGCCTTCACATCCTTACAGGCTTGTCATATGTTCTACATCATATGAAAAGAATGGCCAGCATGTAGACAGCGTGCAGGATCCATCATCATCATCATCATCATCATGTTACCCATTACCCATTAGCGTGCAGGATCCATGTTGTACCCGTTGCAACAGGGCTGTCAGTGGACCAAATTCAAGTCAGCAATGAGTAAGCATATGCCAGCAGACTGCTACTGCTTGATGCAGACTGCTACTGCTCAACGCTGGCTGACAGCTCACCATCTTGCGTGCAAGGTACCCGTCAAGCCAATCAGTTATTGACGCTACCAGGAAGAGTCCAGTCACCCATGCACTGGAAGCTGGGTCCTGCCAAAACCAGGCTGCACAGCACAATAGAAGAAGCGCCGTGCACAGCGCGCGCGTGGATGTCAGGGAATGTCACATGATACGGCATTGCTGAGCAAAGTTCACACCCATTGCCACCACACAACTGCTGCACGCAGACCGCAGCTGCAGCGACAGCATCAGCATTTGAGCCCATCTCCTGTGCAGCCAAGTTACCTTGTGGTTCTCTTACCTGCTATCAACGCAGGGATGGCTGCTACTCTGGCCAGCGTCAGCATGGTGGGGATGGTCAGCAACTGCAGCACCAAGCAGGGTAAGTAAAATACAGTGGTGAACAGGTGCTGGCAGACAGCTGGTGAGGGACGGCATTCCCGACACCCTGGCGTTGATCAAATACTATACGAGCTTGAGCACAGGTGGGGAGGTACGGCCTTTTCGACATCATGGCGTTATCAGATATCAATGAGCTTGATGAACATGACTGTACAATGCTGCATCAACTACTAGCTGATGCAGCATTACAAGTTGATGCAGCATTACAAGTTGATGCAGCATTACAAGTTGATGCAGCATTACAAGTTGATGCAGCATTACAAGTTGATGCAGCATTACAAGTTGATGCAGCATTACAAGTTGATGCAGCATTACAAGTTGATACATTGTTGATGCAGCATAAGTTGATGCAGCATTACAAGTTGGCTGCAGCATTGGCGTTGATGCAGCATTACAAGTTGATGCAGCATTAAGCAAGTTGACGCAGCATTAAGCCGATGCAGCATTAGCGTTGATGCAGCATATAAGTTGATGCAGCATTACAGTTGCATGCAGCATTACAAGTTGATGCAGCATTACAAGTTGATGCAGCATTACAAGTTGATGCAGCATTACAAGTTGATGCAGCATTACAAGTTGATGCAGCATTACACAGTCATGTTCATCAAGCTGCTCTGGCCTCATGGCGTACGTCCACCAGAACTCTCTGCGTACCATACTATGCAGTAGTCGGCTCGTCCTGCAAGCATATGTATTCTGCAGATGCACATACCGTGGATGATGACCCCGGCTGGTCCGATGCATTGCCAGAAGCATGGCAGATGAGCTGTGGCCTGGCGCTCCGGTCTGCTCTGCTGCTGTCCCAGCTGATTCTGCTGCTGCTGCTGCTGCTGCCTGTACTGCTGCTGGTGTTGGGTGCTAGATTTGCCAATGGCAGGGAGCTGTGCCATGCATTCGGCTGCAGAGCTAGTACCCTGAGATGTCTGTATTGATGTGGAGACGAACAGCACTTCACTACCGCTTGGCTGTTGGGCACCCGGCCCAGACAGCAACGGGCTGGGTGCATATGTACAAGTTTGCTCAAACCCCTGGTCAGGTGATGCAACGCCGGCATAAACGGTTTGAAACGTCAAGTGTACAACAATCACACAGCAAGTTTATTGGACTCGGGCTGTGCTTGCTTCACGGCACACAAGATCGGGACCTCATAAAGAAGTGTAGCGCACCAAAGGTAGTAATTAAGTAGCAAAACGCTCTTTGAGAGAATGAGACCTGCTAGTTGCGTCCGCAGTCGGCAGCTAGAGCGTCATTGTCAGAACTTCTTTGACACTCACGCTGGGCTCCTGAGTTCACGCTGTCGCTGTTTGACAACAACTGTTTTCAATCGGTGTGTCGCCGATCGTTATAGCGCTGATCTTCTGCACCAAGCTTAGCTGTCGTCCTGCCAGACAGTTGCAAGTACATCAACAACACTGCTGCACATATCTTGGAACTTGGATGCAGCAGCAATACCTACTGATCATATCAATGCTTGAAGTGAATGCAGGAAGTCAGCTAGTGGGGCGGTAGCCATCCCTGGTGCACTGTGCTGAGCATGATCATCACACTAGCAATGCAGTAGAAGCCCGGGCGTTGAGCAAGTTGCAGCAGGATACTGCAGCTGAGGCAACTGTAGCATTGATAAGCAAGCTTACAACACGGCATCACAGCAGCCATGGGCAAGTCGCCAGTAGGAACGCGGCCAAATGAAGCAAAGTATGGCATGGCACTGTATGGTGCAGCATGGCCAGAAGGAGAGTACTTCTTTGTGTGCGGAGGTGGAGGCCACGGACTAGTGAACAGGTGAGCCTGCATGCAGCTTTAAGAGCATTGATAGATAACAGCACAGCAGGAGGCTGAGAGCTTAAGCGTGCTGTTTTGTGCTGTTCTTGCAAACAAGTGCATGTCAGATGCCGGTGTCCTGCAGTACTATCCTGTGGCACTGCATCGTGCTCTGATCAGAACTTGAAGGGTCGCAAGTCCGAATTTCTGAAGGTGGTACAAAAAGGTCACCTGAAACACACACACACACACCTGTCCTGCTGGCAGCATCAGCATACTCAGCAGCAGGCACATCAGCAGTTGAAGGCGTCAGCAGGCAGGCTAGAGGGCAACACTAGGCAACAAGTCAACCGCTTGCTGCTTACACGGCACTTATTCTTGAGCCTTACATGCCTCCCGTGGTGTTCTGCATCATGTCATGCACGATTTTGCTGCTGACGATGCTTGTTTGGAGTCGTATGCTTGCAGGATTGTGTGGGGTCAGTACAGGGATGGCAAATGCTCGGACCAGCTAGGAGAGTACAAGCTGGGCAAGGAGACACCCATGAGGTGGGTGGCATGTTACTTGGTTAGTAACAAAGTTATCCCCGCATGTCAGGTTTTGAGTAACTTGTGTTGGATTCCATTGCTGGTTGTTGCAGTGATGCAGCAGTGTTTGCTACACTGCTTCTACTGCAGGCTGACAAGTGTTGACATCGCGTGCCTGCTGTTTGGCGTCATGCAGTACCCTTGTATGGCATTGCATGCTGGGCCTGCTTCCTGGATGCTTCTATCACATGATAACTGCTTACATGCCTGTGTGTTATATCTGCTGAACTGAGCGCATGCAGACGCGGGGTGGGCTTCCTTTGGGTGACAGCCTGTTTTCCCGCTGAACTTCTTGCAGTCCTCCTTTATTTTGGGTGTTCGTTGCGACATAGTCGCCTGTGCACACCGTGTAACCCCTCTTCTGCATGCGATCCCTGGTGTGCTGCAGGATGCTAATGTGCCCCTGGGGCTCAAGCCTGCTGCTAGGCAACGCTAACGGTGGCATTCGGCGGCTGCAGATAGGCAGCGATGATCCTGTTGAGCACCGGCCGAAGCTTGTGGAGGTCTCAGGTCAGCAGTTGTGCATGCTGGCACCAGGTCGGCATGCTGGCACATCATTTGCAACAGTAGTTGTTACTGTGTCACGTCAGCAGATAGGCAGCAATGATCCTGTTGAGCACCGGCCAAAGCTAGTGGAGGTCTCAGGTCAGCAGTTGCGCATGCTGGCGCCAGGTCAGCATGCTGGCACGTGTTTTGCAGCAGTAGATGTTGCTGTGTCGCGTCAGCAGATAGGCAGCGATGATCCTGTGGAGCACAGGCCAAAGCTTGTGGAGGTCTCAGGTCAGCAGTTGCGCATGCTGGCGCCAGGTCAGCACGCTGGTGGCACGTGTGACAGCAGTAGATGTTGTTGGGTTGTTTCAGCAGTCATGCATGCTGGCGCCAGGTTAGCATGCTGGCACATGTGATAGCAATAATAATAATTATTATAATTATAATTATAATTATAATAATAATCAATCCTTGTAAGCCATACCTTTCGGCATCGGCAACCGCACCTCACCCACTGGGGAGGCGGAAAGCAGACTGATTATTCTCTCTATTTTCGGTGTAAGGTAGACCACCCAGACCCTTACACCCCTTACTAGGCAGCATGTGGGAATCACCCCATACGGTGGACTGCATACCTAGCAGGGCCGGTGTGTATATAGCAGTAGATGTTGCTGTGTTGCGTCAGCAGTCTTGCGTGCTGGCGCCAGGTCAGCATGCTGGCACATGTTTTGCAGCAGTTGATGTTGCTATGTTGCGTCAGCAGTCATGCGTGCTGGTGCCAGGTCAGCATGTGGGCACATGTGACAGCCATGGATGCTTGTGTCGGGTCAGCAGTCACGCGTGCTGGTGCCAGGTCAGCATGTGCTTGCAGTTGTAATAGCAGCAGATGTCTTGTGTCGGGTCAGCAGTCATGCGTGCTGGCGCCAGGTCAGCATGTGCTTGCAGTTGTAAAAGCAGCAGATGTCTTGTGTCGCCTCAGCAGTCATGCGTGCTGGTGCCAGGTCAGCATGCTGGCACATGTTGCGGCAGTCGATGTTGCTATGTTGTGTCAGCAGTTTCGAATGCTGGCGCCAAGTCAGCATGCTAGCAGAACATCAGCAGTGGATGTCTGTGCCGCGTCACCAGTCATGTGTGCTGGCAGCAGGTCAGCATTATGCTGGCAGATGTGACAGTAGTGACAAGTTAGCGCCAGGTCATGCGCCCGATTCTGCCACATTAGCTGTGTTGATGGAGGCCGCCAGTTCAGCAGTGCCAGATCAGACATTCGTGACAAGCAATGGGCCAGGGCTGCGACACTGCTGTGCCAGGCGTGGTAGCGCAGTTGCAGGTGCCGCAGTGTTGTGGGGTGCCAGCAAGTAGTGTGGTGACACAGATGAAACGCACATCCCATTGCAGTAGACATGTTCATGCTATATACATGGCAGTGGCATGCGTACGTGCTTGTGAATGTGCTTGCTTCGGATCACATCCAAAGTTCTGGCTAAAGTTCTGCGCTGCTCTGCCTGCTACTTGTGTTTGGCACTGCAGCTGCTTTCCAAGAGTCGCTAGGTGGCCTGTCTGCTGAGGTCTCCACCATGCGCTTCAACAGCAGAGGCAACATGCTGGCTGTAGGGTTCAGGGACAACAGCATGGTCCAAGTTATTGCATACCCCAGCATGCGGGAGCTGGTAGCATGGAAGTGAGTAGGGGTTCACTCACCGTAGAAGTACAGTACAAGTACAGTGAAAAAAGTGGCCAGGTTTTGATCAGAAGAATCGTGATTGTTTTAGCTTGTCACCTCGAGTGATGTCCAGCTTGCAGCAGATGTTGCTGGTGACACGTTTGTTGTACTTGTAGACAGCTCCAGCTTGACAGTAAGGCCAATTCTGCTGGCTTGTCCACATGTCAGAATTTTTTTGTCAGGACCTTGCTATTGTTACTGACAGTTACAACACCTTCAAACCGTCCGAATGTGACAGGCTAGAGGACCCAGAGGTGAAGGACGTGGACTTCTGCCCCCACACAGCAGCAGCAGCAGTCATGCAGCACCAACAGCAGCAGCAGCAGCAGCAGCAGTCTGGATTCGAGCTGCTGGCGACGGTTGGCGGCAATGGCGTGTGCCAGATTTGGCAGGTTGAGCCCAACCAGCAGCGGCTGGTGGCAAAGCTGGAGCCACCCAAAGGTGCGTCTGCTGTGGGGCCTAAAAATCGTGTTTGATTCTTGTAAGCCATACCTTTCAGCATCGGCACAGCGCTTCACCCTCTGGTGTGGGGGCTGACAGATGTGCTGGTGATTTGCATGCCAAATATCTTGGCTGTGAGTGGATTCTTCATGGTGCCGAATCTGTGTAGTGCAAGCACGTTTTGAGGAAGAGCGTGTATGGCTTTGAAACAGACAGCTGCAATGCTCTGGTACTGTGCGCTGGGCTATCGACAGCAGCTTCTGCATGTGCATTCCTGGCATGCATATCTGGCAGTTGCGGTGTGTCCAGCAGCGGCTGGTGGCAAAGCTGAACCCCTAAAGGCTTCTATGTCTGATTTATCTCAAATGAACCAGGCCCTCAGCCTACCTAGTTCCCGCTTTAGGCTGCTGTGGGCAACTGAGCGGGCGCTGTCTGCAGACCAAGGCGATGGGCAGGTTGCAAAAGGTTCCGTTGCACGTTTGGTCAGCAAGAGGGGGCAACCATAGGGGAGGTCCACTTTCAAACCATTAGGGCGATTGACAGGCTGCGGAAGGGTCGGCGTGTGCAATGGCACAACTGCATGCCATGCCTGCCTTACTGCCCGCAACAACGCTCACCGCTGCTCTCACCCGTCGCCCACCATGGCCAATCACCTAGTATTCACATGTTTTGCCTCACTTCTCCTCCCTCAGACAAGGCCACGTGCGTGTTTGCGCGCTGCCGCTGGGCGCGCAACGGCCAGCCGCTGCTGTACACGCTCGTGAACTACCGCATGCGCGGAGACATGGGCTCGTACCTGGTCGCGTACGGGCCTCCTGACGCGCTCGGGAAGCCGTGGCAGCTGCTGAAGAAAGTGAAGGCGTGCGATGCACCTGCGTCTGCCATGGATATCAGCAAGCACGGGGAATGGATTGCAGCAGGCTACTCGGACGGCATGCTGCGGGTGAGGCGAGAAACAGAGTGTGCAAGTTAGCAGGGAATGACTTGACATAGAGTGTGCATTGTAGCCTGGCACACACAGCTTGCAGCTGCACAGAGCATTGTAAAAGAGCACGACAGCACACATTTGACACATGACATGAGGCTCTATATCACACCTGCCTGCCGCTTTTATGATGTCCCTGGCTGCCTAGTTTCTGATTCATCAACATGCAGTCTCGATACATCCAAGCTGTGACCTCTCCTTTGTCTGTCCAGACCACAAGCTGCTGCTAAAATCTGAGGCTTGTGCTCAACCTGTCTATTCAGATGCTGTTTCTACGGTCTTCTGATCTGTTCTGTTCTGTTCTGTTCACTTTCTAGCTGCCCGGGGCATAACACAAATGACATCAGTGTGTGGGTTCTTCCTTGCCTTGCTCTCCTGACGTCACTCCAGGTTTACCACACCGACACGCTGCTGTTGAAATCTGAGGCGCTGGCAAGCATAGCCTTTGTCAGCAGCGTCACTTTTAACAGCGACAACACGGCAGTCATCGCAGTGGGTGGTGACGCCAACTGTTACGTGATGGAGACAGTCGCGCGCAGCCAACCTGGCATGTGAGTGTGGAGCTGCTATGCCAAAAGTAAAGACGGTGCAGGACTGCGCAGTGTTTTCTGCAAGTCACTGGGGCTGAATTGCTGCTGGCTTGTGTCTGCCCTGAACGCAGAGCTATTTGGTGTATAATGCTGCTGTTTGTCGCAAACCTAGCATGTGAATGAAACGCAGAAAACACCCATGTGTGCAAGCATAAAGCTAGAAAGGTGGGCCTATCCATGCACATCTATTGCTGCTTGTATGCCAGTAGGGGCGGATGTTGTGTGCCTGTGCATGATGGCAACGGTATGCAGCAGGCATGGATGCAGGATGTCACTGAGCCACAGAAATTGCAGCAGCTGCTTGGTCATCATCATCATCATTATCATCATCATCATCATCATCATCGTCGTCAACTTACCAAATCAAGCCATAGCATCAACGCCAGCAGCTGCTTGGTATAGTGCAGCGCTGCAGCAGTCTCTGGCTGCCTTCATGATGTGGAGGTCTCTATGTGTCTGGCTTGCGTGCCTGCCTCCTCTACCCCGCAAACCTTGCAGGCCTAGCCACGACAAAGTGCACTATCCATTGTTCTGACAAGCCGAATGCACCTGCTGCTGCCTTTTGCCTTGCAGAGGTGCATCCGTGCGCAGGTTACTGCTGTTCCTGCTGCTATGCCTGGCGGCTGCGACGCTGCTGCACTTCTACCAGCACCCGGAAGCGCTGCCGTACACGGCACTGCAGTTCCTGCGGCAGTTTTACCGGCGGCCAGATATTGCGCAGCGCTGCAGCAGCAGCAGTGGTGCGTTTCCGCTGCAGCCGCAGGCGTGCGAGTGGCTGCAGCGCGCAGCTGAGGTGCTGCCAGACGAGCTGTATGCGCAGCAACATGACGAGCTGTAGTAGGCAGAGCTGTAGTGCTCGGTCAATACATCGTGTATGCGGCATGCAGTGCATCATGCACGTTCGTGGCAAACGCAACGTAACCGTTTTAGTTGAGGGGAAGCCCATCATCATGGGATTGGCGCATCAGGCCTTATCGTGCAGCTGCTGGTGTACGATGAGGCCTTCAACACTGTTGATCATCATCAAATGATTCATCAGTCATCTAGAGTGAGTCTGGCCTGGAGTTACAGTGTAACATGATTCAGAGGTTTAACCTGTGAGTGACTCTGGTTGCTTACATGTATGGTGCTGCAGCTTACTTGCCTCGTAGTGGCACTAGTGCCGTATGGCATGCGGGGTACCGGTGAACCTTACCAAGGTTTGCGGAATAAGGGACACAGCGGACGATGCACTGACACCTCGGTGCTGAGTCAGCAGCCTGCAACTTGCTGGCAGCACGGTGCTGCATTTGAAGCATCCCGCGTCAAGTCTTTCACCCCCCACCCCCAACCGCGCCATGCACCAGGATCATACTCACTAGCGCTGTGCCACGCCCCTCGGTTATATTGTAAGGCTGTTTGTGGTGTAGTAGGTGATTTCTCATTGCACTTCACAGACTGTCATAGACGTGATTCCGACACGGAGGGCATGTGCAGATTGAGACAAGATGTGGCAGTTTCAGCCCCTCAACTCAATGCGAAAGCTGCTCAAACTCATGCATTAGATGCTAGCTCAATGCAATAGATGCTATCAGGGGCTAGCTGTGTGCAACAGATGCACATTTAGTGCAATGGAGGCAGACAGTCATGCAATAGAGGCAATGCAATAGAGGCACACAGGGATGCAATAGAGGCACTCAGTGTGGGCCAGAGTGCTGAACCCTGATGCTGAACCCGCCTTGCCATCCCAAAACTGCCTCCAGCCAGAGAGTTACAAGCACAACGCGCCACTACCACCCCTGCTACTATTGCAGCTGCTCAACTGCTGCTATTCAGTAAGCAATCCAGCCGGTACAAGTCCTGATCACAAGCCTGCCCATCAGCTGCACAACATGTCTCAAGGTCGCACACAACAACTTTGCCATCAATCAGTAGGAAGTTGCTGGCACGCACATCACCGTGTGCAAACCCAGCTTTGTGAAGACCCTTCAGGCATGCTTTAGCAGCAGTGCCATGCTGCTTCAGCAGCTGCGTGCTCAAGGGCTCGCCCAAGCTCAGTGCCAGCACAGGCACGCCGCTGTGTGGCAGCCGACACAGCGCCAGCAGCTTGGGCATGCATACTCCCCACTTTGCCTGAAGCATCACATAGGCTGAAGCCTCTGCCACAAACGCTGACATGGCGTGGTGGTCCTTGACATTGAATGTCTTGAATGCGGCAGGCGATCCATCTACCAAGCCCTGCAATGCAGTGTGAAATAGACAGCATAAGCCTTGATGGCCGGGCCACACAAACTGGAACAGGCAAAGTGGCCCAGCTAGGCACGTTCCATCCCATCTCAGATGCTCCTGAAGCAATGTCAGGCACACACAACCCAATGTTGCAACTGCTTGCTGCCACTCCCTGATATGCTTGTATGCATGCTTGGGCCGATGGCGTTGATGCTATGGCTTAATGTAACATGATGATGATGATGTATGCATGCTTGGTGTTCCCCGCCCCGTCGGCGCCATGCCCTGCCCCCTGAACTGCCTGTAAATTTACCTTGAAGACACGGCGATTGCTGCTGCTGCTCAAACACATGCTGCTGCAGTCTGTGCAGCTGGATAGAACTGGCAGAGCTTCAACTGCCACTGCAGCTGAACTCCAGCTAGCAACACCTTCTGCCCAAGCCACTGCATCAAACTGGCCAGCACCATCATTGCTGCTACTGTTGTGGCTGCTGCTGCTGCTACTGCTGTAGATTGGCAACAGCAAGCTACTGGTGTCACTGTGGAGCTCCTCAGCAGCGTCACCCTCACCACCTGCCTGAAAGGGCTGCCATGTGACGCTGGTGCGGGGTGGCTGGCTGCGTGAAGGTGCTGGTCGCCACCCACCAAAGTGAGTGCCCAGCTGCACCTGCCTGCTGCCCAGCTGCACCTGCCTGCTGCCCAGCTGCACCTCGTATCCAGATCGGGGCGTGACAGGCACACCGGTCCTTGGCAGCTGCTGCTTGGCGTCATTGTGCCACAGCTGGTGCGCTCGGTGCAAAACATACAGGAACGCACCCAAAGGGGGCACATCTGTGCTGTCCCAGGCCCACTGCGACACCTGCAGTGTCTTGTTTCGCACATCATCAAGGCGGCAGCTGAACAGGAAGGTGGTGTGCCAGTTGCTGACCATCAGCAGTGGGGCCTCATCCATGACCGCATCTCCATAAGCCTGCAGCAGGTTCTGTGATGCAGTACCATGCGGCGCATACCATGTGAGCAGCAAGGAAAGGCGACACTCAGCCTAGCGGTAAGCCGCCATACACCAACATCTGTGCATATCGCTCCATGCGTCCTCTCCCCCTCCCTCCCACCTCCTTCCTGCCCTCGTTGACCACGGAGGGAAAGTGAAAGGCCACATACCAGCGGGCCCCAGCGCTCACCTGCTGGATGACCTTGGCCACAGATGGCCCCAGGTTCTCATCAGCCAGTGCAGCCTGCAGGGACATGTTGCCATCCAGCTTCAGCTGCCAGCTGCCTTTGACTTCAAACACACCAAGGACCAGCCTCGAGGCATCCGCATACACAGATGTGCCACACTTGCGCACCAGCATATCAGTGAATGAGGCTGACCGGCCGCTGCCACCATCAACATATTCTGTGCCTGTAGGTCAAAGTGAGCAGGTCAGGGGATAAGTGTTGGTTTAGGTCAGAGTGAGCAGGTCAGGGGATAAGTATTGGTTTAGGTCAGAGTGAGCAGGTCAGGGGATAAGTGTTGGTTTAGGTCAGAGTGAGCAGGTCAGGGGATAAGTGTTGGTTTAGGTCAGAGTGAGCAGGTCAGGGGATAAGTGTTGGTTTAGTTCAGAGTGAGCAGGTCAGGGGATAAGTGTTGGTTTAGGTCAGAGTGAGCAGGTCAGGGGGGATATAGGCAGGTCAGGGATTGGTTTAGGTCAGAGTGAGCAGGTCGGGGATAGGGTGTTGGTTTAGATGAGTGAAGGTCAGGGGATAAGTGTTGGTTTGGAGTGCAGGTCAAGGTAGGAGTGTTGGTTTAGGTCAGAGTGAGAGCAGGTCGGTTGTTGGAGCGGTGTCAGGGGGTATTAGTGTTCGTTTAGGTCAGAGTGAGCAGGTCAGGGGATAAGTGTTGGTTTAGGTCAGAGTGAGCAGGTCAGGGGATAAGTGTTGGTTTAGGTCAGAGTGAGCAGGTCAGGGGATAAGTGTTGGTTTAGGTCGAGTGAGCAGGTCAGGGGATAAGTGTTGGTTTAGGTCAGAGTGAGCAGGTCAGGGGATAAGTGTTGGTTTAGGTCAGAGTGAGCAGGTCAAGGGATAAGTGTTGGTTTAGGTCAGAGTGAGCAGGTCAGGGGATAAGTGTTGGTTTAGGTCAGAGTGAGCAGGTCAGGGGATAAGTGTTGGTTTAGGTCAGAGTGAGCAGGTCAGTAGATAAGTGTTGGTTTAGGTCAGAGTGAGCAGGTCAGTAGATAAGTGTTGGTTGCATGCGTGAGTCGCTCTTCAACAATTGACTCACAGCAAGGATATAAGCAGGAACACGAGCATATGAGCAGCCGCCGCTCCAGCAGTGGCACACGACCAGACAGCATGGTACACAGCATCATGGCAAACAACTGCCTCTGGTGGCCATGCAAACCCACCCACCAATGCCCAGGTCAGCTGCCACCTCGCTCACGCCCTCCACGGCACGAATCAGACGAGCTCGCACATAGCTCTCGTCTGCAGCATCATTTAACATGACATCTGGCTCGCCTTGGGTCGCAGTCGCCCGGTAGACCTGGGTGCGAGGCAGGCGGACATGGGAGGCGGGAGGGAAGTGTCAAGGGCATGGGCATACCGCACAAACATGTGATGTCTTGTACCACGCAAGCACACACGCGCACGCATGCAGGCAAGCACACCTTTGTGCGTGCACACACATACACACACCACTTGGTAAGGCTGTGCTCTCAGCGCACACCCAAGAAGAACATTACTTTGAGGCTTGCAGGTTGCCAGCATCACCAGGACCAACCTCTGCTTTGATGTGTGTTATTGATGCAACTTTCACAAGCAAATTGCTTTACTAGCAGCCAGCCAATCAAGCCAGGAACCAACCATCCCAACCACAACATGTGCCTTTCTGCAATCACCAGTTTGTTGTACTTCTTGGGGCCTTCAGGCAGCCTGTGCACAAACTCATTCACTTTGTTGACAAAGCCGGGCATCTCCTCTATGCCGTCAAACGTGCGGGCGTGGCATGGTTGTGTCATGGATGAGGATGCGCGGTCTGAGGTGCGGTGCGGCATGCGAGGCAGCAGCTGCATGATGTACTCCTTTGCTGAGAGGAGCCCTGCCAAAGACAGCGATGATAAGCACGCAGCACAGTGGTCAGGCACGCATGACATTGGTAGTGAGCATGCTGCAGGTGGTGGTGAATTCCGTGCGCCTGACCACCAGGGCTGCTACTGCATGGGGTTCCACGGCTGATGCTGATGATTAGCAGACATGCATGACAGCTAGCATGCTGCATAATGAGGTGCAGGTTGTACTCCTGACAATGAGCCATGCTGTTGCATGGGGTTGCACGGCTGCTCCACACACAGCAGCAAGCAATGCTGGTTTGGCAGGCTTGCCACAATCACCATTGCAAGCACACGCACGACTCACCTGCTGCTGTGGGTTGAAAGAAAAAGCCAGGTGGGAGCCGTGAAGAGCACATGCAAAAACACACGGGCAGGGCCAGGTTCGGCAAAAGGTCAAACAAAGAAGCTTGCAGCATGAAAGCACAGTGGCATGCAGCACACAGGAGCATGCAGGAGGGTGTTGCAGAGGTTTCACAAGGAATACAGCACAAGATGTGCAATGTCGGTCAAGAAAGGGTGGGGTGGGGAAGCAAAGCATGGAGGGGGCATGCATTCCACACCGCAGCATGCATCATCAACACGGACACAAGCAGGCATCGTGTGCATTGAAGGGGTTGCATGCATGCAGCAAAGCACTTGCTACAGCACCATAGGAAAAACATAGCAACATCAGGTTGTCCACCAGGGGCCATGCAGGGTGCTGCTGCACACCCTTGAGTGAGCACCAAAGTTGAGCAACCGTGGCTGGCATGTTGCATGTGGTGATGCATGCAGCACTTGTAATGGCTAAGACTGCTTCTGCTTGGTTTCACAGCTGCTTCAAATGCAGCAGCAATCCTGTTCCACTGGCAAGCATGACTGTTGTGAGCAAGGTGTGCAACCCCAGGATTGCTCGCATCTCCAAGATTCAACCACCTGCTGAGCTGTTGCCAAATTCTATGGTTCTGGTGGCAAACAATAGACATCTTCACCCAAGCTGCACGCAGCGCATAATGACAGCCTGTGTACAGCCTGATGGACACCCTGATTGAGTCAGCGCATCTGCAGCTAGTTTCAGTGGCGCATTTGAAAGCTTAAATAAATAATAATCAATCCTTGTAAGCCATACCTTTCGGCATCGGCAACCGCGCCTCACCCACTGGGGAGGCGGAAAGCAGACTGATTATTCTCTCTATTTTCGGTGTAAGGTAGACCACCCAGACCCTTACACCCCTTACTAGGCAGCATGTGGGAATCACCCCATACGGTGGACCGCATACCTAGCAGGGCCGGTGTGTATATAGCCAGCAATCGACGGAGTCCTGCGGAGAGTCGCGAGGACATTAGCAGCATCCTTCCTTCGGCTTTCGCCGACTGTATCCCTGAGTCCAGGGACATACTGCTTAGGCTCAGAATCGAACCTGCAACCTTTCGGCCACTGTTCGCATTTGAAAGCTTGTCTAATGCTACAGCTTCCCAGTCATCCGACTGATTTAAAACAGTGGAAACGCCTTGTCGGTCAGCGTGCATTGGCTTCAAGAGCGCCTAGCATAATCAGCAAGGCTCTGTGTTACTGCGACATGCAGAGCTGCCAGCAACAACACTGCCTGCACCAACCAAACTGGGGTTCCTGCTGCTGTACACAGGGTCTCCCTGAGATTCTCATGACTCACCAGACTGGCTGCTCAGCCTGTTCTCTTTGGCTTGCAACTCTCTGATGACCCCCAGCAACTCCACATTCTCCTGCTGCAGCAGCTGCTGCCACTCCTCACGGTTGTTGGACGCTTTCGCATCGTGAATGCCAGCTCTGACCTCCTCTAACCGAGCCTTATGACCTGCCAGCTCAGCTTGAATGCTTTCCAGCTCCTGCTGCATGGCGGACACCCCTGCCAACTCGGCTCCTGCTGTATGGCCGAGGCACGGCGCATTAACATTCATGAATGCATGTTGGAACGTGTTATTGTGTTGATACTCCGTACCCGAAATCTTCTCGAAGAGAAGATGGAGGGATTACAGCGCTACTTCACACCGGGCGACAGCACTGAAAGGAATATACACAAGTCAACGATGCACAAGTGCCGACGTCGGGAGCACAATGTTGCACACATTAGTTGTAGTAGCCGGTGTTGCAGTGGCTGAGACAACAGCAACTACAGGCATACCTGCTGTGAAAGCATATAGTAGGTGCTGTGCAGTGCACACCGGAGCAGAGCGGCATTCACTGGCCATGCCCCCGGTGTTGCCCCTGGTGCTGTCCCCCGGTGTTGCACATTGAACTCAGCAACTAGTGCCACTGTCCCACGGTGTCAGCAGCCCCCCATCTCCATCATTCATGCTGCTATCTGTTGCCCGTGTGCAGGTTCTACACAGCAGCTGCTTGGGCAATCAATTTCCTTGAATGTGGAGCAGCTGGTGTATGCCAGTGAGGTGGATAATTATGCAGTATGGGAACAGCAGCTGCACTTGGAGCAGCGGCAGTTGCAGTTGCAAGGATTAAAGCAGATGGTTGCGCTTGCCGGTGAACAGTATTTGACCGACGTGTACGCCAACATCAGGCTGCTGATGCTTTGGCCCGGTCGCAGCAACAACAGCAACAGCAGGTGCCGCAGCCAGTGCAACAGCCGCCGCAGCAGCAGGCCGTCCTGATACTTCAACAGCAGCGGGCGGCTTTGGTACAACAACACTATTTAGCTTTGGTGCACCAACAACAGCGAGCGGCCTTGCTTCAGCAACATCTGCTGCAACAGCAATTGCTAGCATTTTTGCTTCTGCAGCAACAGCAGCCACAAGTACAACAGAAGCCCATGATGCAAGTGCAGTGCCGTCTTGATGGACGCCGGGAGCGCCATGCAGCGGCTATGCGGCAGCATAGGGCGGTGCAGTCCGCCGAGGCAAGAGCTGTTGTGGCTGCTACTCATGCAGCAGCCATGCGACAGAGTAGGGCCGCTCAGTCTCCGGAGGCAGCAGCAGCAGCTACTGCTAATGCTGCCGGGCACTGGCGTGCAAGGGCGGCGGAGTCAGAAGCAGCAACTGCAGCTAGGCGCCACAGTAATGCAGCAGTGCAGCGACGAAGGCGACAAGGGCCTGAGGAGGACCCCGGCAAGGCCGCTGATGATCTGGTTGCGAATGATCCGTAATGGGAATCGGCCGGTGTAGATGAAATGCATGTTGATGACATTGCACCGTTCATAACATTTCAATTTCATAATCCCAATCGCCCCTGCTTCACTGCCATTTGCCGACGGCAACATAGATTATTCAATTTGTATACAGCACTTCCTCGGCTCTGCACCTCACGTGCCCATGCCGGACAAAACCACCCTGCACACTGCTGCTCAACACCCTATCACTAGCAACATCCGCCAGGCTGCCCCCAGCCCCGCGATTTCGGGAACGCGCCGCGCGCACCTTTATGGAATTAAGGAGCAATGGTAGAAGCCTCGTCGCACCTCCTGAACTCCTTGGACTGAAGCTGCGAATGCGCAAGCGCAGCACTGAGTGTTTCCCAATCACTTTTTTACAAGAACTTCGCGGAGGCGTGAATACATGCAATCTAATGATGGACAGCTGCTGTCGATATGTGCTAGCAACGAGGCAACGCTTGATGGATAGCTGCTGTCGATGTGCTAGCAACGAGGCAACGCTTACAGAGAGCGATTCAACCACGCAGTACACACCAGCTGCCAAGTCTGTTGT